>CM044867.1:0-2500 GCA_024500155.1 Chenopodium formosanum
TAAACCCTAAACCCTAAACCCTAAACCCTAAACCCTAAACCCTAAACCCTAAACCCTAAACCCTAAACCCTAAACCCTAAACCCTAAACCCTAAACCCTAACCCTAAACCCTAAACCCTAAACCCTAAACCCTAAACCCTAAACCCTAAACCCTAAACCCTAAAACCCTAAACCCTAAACCCTAAACCCTAAACCCTAAACCCTAAACCCTAAACCCTAAACCCTAAACCCTAAACCCTAAACCCTAAACCCTAAACCCTAAACCCTAAACCCTAAACCCTAAACCCTAAACCCTAAACCCTAAACCCTAAACCCTAAACCCTAAACCCTAAACCCTAAACCCTAAACCCTAAACCCTAAACCCTAAACCCTAAACCCTAAACCCTAAACCCTAAACCCTAAACCCTAAACCCTAAACCCTAAACCCTAAACCCTAAACCCTAAACCCTAAACCCTAAACCCTAAACCCTAAACCCTAAACCCTAAACCCTAAACCCTAAACCCTAAACCCTAAACCCTAAACCCTAAACCCTAAACCCTAAACCCTAAACCCTAAACCCTAAACCCTAAACCCTAAACCCTAAACCCTAAACCCTAAACCCTAAACCCTAAACCCTAAACCCTAAACCCTAAACCCTAAACCCTAAACCCTAAACCCTAAACCCTAAACCCTAAACCCTAAACCCTAAACCCTAAACCCTAAACCCTAAACCCTAAACCCTAAACCCTAAACCCTAAACCCTAAACCCTAAACCCTAAACCCTAAACCCTAAACCCTAAACCCTAAACCCTAAACCCTAAACCCTAAACCCTAAACCCTAAACCCTAAACCCTAAACCCTAAACCCTAAACCCTAAACCCTAAACCCTAAACCCTAAACCCTAAACCCTAAACCCTAAACCCTAAACCCTAAACCCTAAACCCTAAACCCTAAACCCTAAACCCTAAACCCTAAACCCTAAACCCTAAACCCTAAACCCTAAACCCTAAACCCTAAACCCTAAACCCTAAACCCTAAACCCTAAACCCTAAACCCTAAACCCTAAACCCTAAACCCTAAACCCTAAACCCTAAACCCTAAACCCTAAACCCTAAACCCTAAACCCTAAACCCTAAACCCTAAACCCTAAACCCTAAACCCTAAACCCTAAACCCTAAACCCTAAACCCTAAACCCTAAACCCTAAACCCTAAACCCTAAACCCTAAACCCTAAACCCTAAACCCTAAACCCTAAAACCCTAAACCCTAAACCCTAAACCCTAAACCCTAAACCCTAAACCCTAAACCCTAAACCCTAAACCCTAAACCCTAAACCCTAAACCCTAAACCCTAAACCCTAAACCCTAAACCCTAAACCCTAAACCCTAAACCCTAAACCCTAAACCCTAAACCCTAAACCCTAAACCCTAAACCCTAAACCCTAAACCCTAAACCCTAAACCCTAAACCCTAAACCCTAAACCCTAAACCCTAAACCCTAAACCCTAAACCCTAAACCCTAAACCCTAAACCCTAAACCCTAAACCCTAAACCCTAAACCCTAAACCCTAAACCCTAAACCCTAAACCCTAAACCCTAAACCCTAAACCCTAAACCCTAAACCCTAAACCCTAAACCCTAAACCCTAAACCCTAAACCCTAAACCCTAAACCCTAAACCCTAAACCCTAAACCCTAAACCCTAAACCCTAAACCCTAAACCCTAAACCCTAAACCCTAAACCCTAAACCCTAAACCCTAAACCCTAAACCCTAAACCCTAAACCCTAAACCCTAAACCCTAAACCCTAAACCCTAAACCCTAAACCCTAAACCCTAAACCCTAAACCCTAAACCCTAAACCCTAAACCCTAAACCCTAAACCCTAAACCCTAAACCCTAAACCCTAAACCCTAAACCCTAAACCCTAAACCCTAAACCCTAAACCCTAAACCCTAAACCCTAAACCCTAAACCCTAAACCCTAAACCCTAAACCCTAAACCCTAAACCCTAAACCCTAAACCCTAAACCCTAAACCCTAAACCCTAAACCCTAAACCCTAAACCCTAAACCCTAAACCCTAAACCCTAAACCCTAAACCCTAAACCCTAAACCCTAAACCCTAAACCCTAAACCCTAAACCCTAAACCCTAAACCCTAAACCCTAAACCCTAAACCCTAAACCCTAAACCCTAAACCCTAAACCCTAAACCCTAAACCCTAAACCCTAAACCCTAAACCCTAAACCCTAAACCCTAAACCCTAAACCCTAAACCCTAAACCCTAAACCCTAAACCCTAAACCCTAAACCCTAAACCCTAAACCCTAAACCCTAAACCCTAAACCCTAAACCCTAAACCCTAAACCCTAAACCCTAAACCCTAAACCCTAAACCCTAAACCCTAAACCCTAAACCCTAAACCCTAAACCCTAAACCCTAAACCCTAAACCCTAAACCCTAAACCCTAAACCCTAAACCCTAAACCCTAAACCCTAAACCCTAAACCCTAAACCCTAAACCC